>CAWUEQ010000013.1:0-39718 GCA_963921185.1 Dasysyrphus tricinctus | reverse complement strand
GAGTATATTCCGTTAGCAATGTTTGCCTACAATACAAGTGTCCATGCTTCTACGAAATTTACGCCTTTCGAATTACTATTTGGCTACAAAGCTATTCTTCCAAGTTCAATTACATCCAATCCAGAGTTTAGGTACTCTTATGATTCGTATCATGACTCGTTAAAATATAGACTAAACAAAACTCATCAAATCGCACGTGATAATATATTGCGCTCGAAGAAAAATTCAAAACAACATTATGACAAAAACGTTAATACATATGAATATAATGTAGATGATGAAGTTTACTTAGAGTCTACTGAAAGTAAACCAGGTAAAAGCAAAAAGCTTAGCCCGAACTTTAAGGGTCCTTACAAAATAGTAAAAGTTCACAAGAATCAAAACGTTACAATTAAAATCAAAAATAAATTTGTTCGTGTTCATGTCAATAGACTAAAACCATTATCTTCTCTTCCAGACTAATCATCTTGTTGATAAAGGAAATTTCTTCCTTCGAGATTCAACCAGTAAAAACAAGTAGTGGCATATACTACGAGCAAATAGGTCATGTAAAATTCTATTCTGATAAATATGAATTAATCATTTATACTAATATTTCCTTTTATTCAAGGAAACTTAATAACATCGAAAAGATTTTCAAACAAACACAATCATTTTGTCACGAAGAAAATCCTTCATTTCTTTGTTCTCAAACCTTAAAATTGTTGTCTATCAAAATTCATACCTTATTTCAAAAACAAGAAACTCTATCTCATTTATTGAATCATTCGCAAGAAAAAAGAAAACAGAAAAGGGGTATATTCAATGGTGGCGGTTATGCGCTAAACTGGCTTTTCGGTAATCCCGATGCAGACGACGCACAATATTACAATGAAGCTATAAAACATTTTGAAGAAGATAATTCGAACTTACAAAATTTAATGAAAGAACAAACAAAAGTGATTACAAGTACAATTTCAAATTTTAATGATTCTATTAGTGCTTTGAAAATGCACGAAGAAACTTTTAATGCAAATATAAACAAATTAAATCATTTTATTAAAAATTTTAAAGAAACCAAGAGTTCTATCGAAAATTCTGTCATATTATTAGATCATATAAACTATATAACTTATTTAAGTAATGAACTCGATGAACAATTTGACCTTTTAACAGATGCAATTTTACTTATCAAAGCTAATATCATTCATCCATGTATTATAACTCCTAAAAATTTTATAAAAGAACTCGATAATAATGTAAAAACATTAACAAATGGAAAAATGTTTCCTTTGCCTTTACAATATAATTATGCTTACAAAATATTCGAAATAAGTTCATTAAAAGCATTTTATGCAAATGAACGTTTAATATTTGTTATTCAAATTCCTTTGATAACCAATCTATTGTATAATATTTATAAATTAATTCCATTACCAACTGTACAAGATACTTCAACTTATGTTTATATAGAGCCTACTTTCCAATATATAGCATTGTCAAATAATAAACAATCTTATAAACAAATGAACAATCTAGAAGCTTGTAAAAAATTATCTGAAGAAGACTACATCTGCCCAAATCAACTGGTGTATTCCACAATGGACAAACCAATATGTGAGACTACCATTCTCATCTCAGCAAACAACAAATTACCAAAAACCTGCAAAGTCAATACCATTAAAGGAAACCTAGAGATCTGGCAACCACTCAAATTTAATCAATGGATATATGTACTGAGTGAACCACAAAGAATTACTTTTGACTGTCCAAATAAGGACATATTTGATGAAATCATAAAGGATACAGGAGTCCTCAAACTTTCAGAAGGATGTCGCGCTTACTCCAGACTTGTCCAACTTATTGCAACTGGAAAAATAAGCACAGAATACCACAATATTATTCCAAGCATAAACATCCTTGAAGACGATTGTTGTCCCAAAACATCGATGAACAAAACAAATTCCACGTTTTATCTTTCACCAATTCATCTTACAAATATTAAACTTGATGATCTAAAACATGCAGCACATCGACTAAAATATATTGATGATCAACTTGATCACATGATAAACAAACATACCATAATTCAACATGGAAATTGGGTAATAATAGCCCTTAAAATAATAGCTTTTATAATAGTATGCAGTATTTTACATAAGATGTTTTCTTGTATTGGATTATATACATTTCTCCGGCTACTATGCTGTAAACGCAAAAGACGAGGATCATCTCCAGGATGTCTTGTCAACATCTACAATCAGTGTAGCGGTCAATCATCTCAAGAACCATATTCTTCACCACCAATAACCATGCATCCAATACGAGAACGAGAAAATTGCACTTTACCTATAACAGAAACAAACAGTAAATCTTCAAGGACTGGTCTCAACTACATTTCTCCCAGACGATCAATTTCATCCTCCCGAAACAGCTTATCACCCGGATTTTCTACTTCCGATTGAAAATATGTAAATAAGTTAATTCTTTATATTTTAATTTTTAATACTTTGAAAAACAATTTGTACAAAATAGTTCTAAGAATAATTTTATAAAAAAAATTATAAGAAAATATTGTAAGAAAATTGTAAATTCTCATTTCAATTTATTTCTTTCCACTATTTCCTTATTCTTAAGGAGGGAAGTGTTATGTATGAACTTGGTGTCATATTATCTGACTGCACATAACTCTTTCTATTTCTCACTAAATCTTCTTATCGCATGCTCTGCATGTGATACACTATTCTACCCACTCAATTTCTACCCACTCAACTAACTATTTTCGTGCACACAGCACATTCTTCTTTTCCTTGTATGACTGCAACTTTTATAATTTTTAATACTCAATAAAGACATTCTTGTTTCTACTCTCCACAAAGCCAGTCGTGTTTAATTCATTACAAAGATATAATTGTAAGGCGGCTCTATTTCAGCGATTGAAGAAATAGGCGGGCATTTTTCAAGTCTGCAATTTCCTATTTTCTTTACCTCCTAGAAAGCTGAAATTTGGTGTCCGCATAGATTGGGCTCAAATAAAATCGCCAATTTTTTTTGGTAAGAAATAATTGGAAGGAGTACTTTATTTCTGGGATTCAAGAAATGGCACGGCATTCTTTATGCCATGCAGTTTTTTATTTTCCTTCGGTCGTAGTAAGCTGAAATTTGGTTTCCGTTGAGAACGGGCTCAAATAAAACCCTAAAATTTTTTTGGTATGGAGCAATTGGGATAGGGGACTATTTATGAGATTGAAAAAATATGCGGGCCTTTTTCATGTCTTCAATTTATTTTCATTTAGCCCTAGGAAAGGAAGCTTAAATTTGGTTGCTTCTAAGAGCGGGCTCAAATAAAATTCTCAGATTTGTATGGTAAGAAATAATTAGAAGGGGGCTCTATTTCTGAGATTGAAGAAGTAGGCGGGTCTTTTTCATGCCTTCAATTTGTTATTTTCCTTGACTCCTTTGAAGCAGAAATTTGCTTTATATTGAGAGCGGGTTCAAATAGAACACCCAAATTTTTTTGGCAACAAGTTCTGTGCCATCCAGTTTTTTTTTATTTTCCTGAGCCGTAGGAAGACGAAATATTTTTTCCGTTGAGAGCGGGCTCAAATAAAACTCCCAAATTAGTTTAGTAAGATATAATTGCAAGGCGGCTCTATTTCAGCGATTGAAGAAATAGGCGGGCATTTTTCAAGTCTGCAATTTCCTATTTTCCTCACCTCCTAGAAAGCTGGAATTTGGTGTCCGCATAGATTGAGCTCAAATAAAACCGCCAATTTTTGTTTGGTAGGAAATAATTGGAAGGAGTACTTTATTTCTGGGATTCAAGAAATGGAACGGCATTCTTTATGCCATGCAGTTTTTTATTTTCCTTCGGTCGTAGTAAGCTGAAATTTGGTTTCCGTTGAGAACGGGCTCAAATAAAACCCTAAAATTTTTTTGGTATGGAGCAATTGGGATGGGGACTCTATTTATGAGATTGAAAAAATATGCTTCATGCCTTCAATTTATTTTCCTTAAGCCTTAGGAAGCTTAAATTTGGTTGCTTCTAAGAGCGGGCTCAAATAAAATTCTCAAATTTGTTTGGTAAGAAATAATTAGAAGGGGGCTCTATTTCTGAGATTGAAGAAATAAGCGGGTCTTTTTCATGCCTTCAATTTGTTATTTCCCTTGACTCCTTTGAAGCAGAAATTTGCTTTATATTGAGAGCGGGTTCAAATAGAACACCCAAATTTTTTTGGAAACAAGTTCTGTGCCATCCATTTTTTTTTATTTTCCTGAGCCGTAGGAAGCCGAAATATTTTTTCCGTTGAGAGCGGGCTCAAATAAAACTCCCAAATTAGTTTAGTAAGATATAATTGCAAGGCGGCTCTATTTCAGCGATTGAAGAAATAGGCGGGCATTTTTCAAGTCTGCAATTTCCTATTTTCCTCACCTCCTAGAAAGCTGAAATTTGGTGTCCGCATAGATTGGGCTCAAATAAAACCGCCAATTTTTTTTGGTAGGAAATAATTGGAAGGAGTACTTTATTTCTGGGATTCAAGAAATGGAACGGTATTCTTTATGCCATGCAGTTTTTTATTTTCCTTCGGTCGTAGCAAGCTGAAATTTGGTTTCCGTTGAGAACGGGCTCAAATAAAACCCTAAAATTTGTTTGGTATGAAGCAATTGGGATAGGGGATTATTTATGAGATTGAAAAAATATGCGGGCCTTTTTCATGCCTTCAATTTATTTTCCTTTAGCCCTAGGAAGCTTAAATTTGGTTGCTTCTAAGAGCGGGCTCAAATAAAATTCTCAAATTTGTTTGGTAAGAAATAATTAGAAGGGGGCTCTATTTCTGAGATTGAAGAAATAGGCGGGTCTTTTTCATGCCTTCAATTTGTTATTTTCCTTGACTCTATTGAAGCAGAAATTTGCTTTATATTGAGAGCGGGTTCAAATAGAACACCCAAATTTTTTTGGCAACAAGTTCTGTGCCATTCAGTTTTTTTTTATTTTCCTGAGCCGTAGGAAGCCGAAATATTTTTTCCGTTGAGAGCGGGCTCAAATAAAACTCCCAAATTAGTTTGGTAAGATATAATTGCAAGGCGGCTCTATTTCAGCGATTGAAGAAATAGGCGGGCATTTTTCAAGTCTGCAATTTCCTATTTTCTTTACCTCCTAGAAAGCTGAAATTTGGTGTCCGCATAGATTGGGCTCAAATAAAATCGCCAATTTTTTTTTTGGTAGGAAATAATTGGAAGGAGTACTTTAATTCTGGGATTCAAGAAATGGCACGGCATTCTTTATGCCATGCAGTTTTTTATTTTCCTTCGGTCGTAGTAAGCTGAAATTTGGTTTCCGTTGAGAACGGGCTCAAATAAAACCCTAAAATTTTTTTGGTATGAAGCAATTGGGATAGGGGACTATTTATGAGATTGAAAAAATATGCGGGCCTTTTTCATGCCTTCAATTTATTTTCCTTTAGCCCTAGGAAGCTTAAATTTGGTTGCTTCTAAGAGCGGGCTCAAATAAAATTCTCAAATTTGTTTGGTAAGAAATAATTAGAAGGGGGCTCTATTTCTGAGATTGAAGAAATAGGCGGGTCTTTTTCATGCCTTCAATTTGTTATTTTCCTTGACTCCTTTGAAGCAGAAATTTGCTTTATATTTAGAGCGGGTTCAAATAGAATACCCAAATTTTTTTGGCAACAAGTTCTGTGCCATCCAGTTTTTTTTTATTTTCCTGAGCCGTAGGAAGCCGAAATATTTTTTCCGTTGAGAGCGGGCTCAAATAAAACTCCCAAATTAGTTTGGTAAGATATAATTGCAAGGCGGCTCTATTTCAGCGATTGAAGAAATAGGCGGGCATTTTTCAAGTCTGCAATTTCCTATTTTCTTTACCTCCTAGAAAGCTGAAATTTGGTGTCCGCATAGATTGGGCTCAAATAAAATCGCCAATTTTTTTTTGGTAGGAAATAATTGGAAGGAGTACTTTATTTCTGGGATTCAAGAAATGGCACGGCATTCTTTATGCCATGCAGTTTTTTATTTTCCTTCGGTCGTAGTAAGCTGAAATTTGGTTTCCGTTGAGAACGGGCTCAAATAAAGCCCTAAAATTTTTTTGGTATGAAGCAATTGGGATAGGGGACTATGTATGAGATTGAAAAATATGCGGGCCTTTTTCATGCCTTCAATTTATTTTCCTTTAGCCCTAGGAAGCTTAAATTTGGTTGCTTCTAAGAGCGGGCTCAAATAAAATTCTCAAATTTGGTAAGAAATAATTAGAAGGGGGCTCTATTTCTGAGATTGAAGAAATAGGCGGGTCTTTTTCATGCCTTCAATTTATTATTTTCCTTGACTCCTTTGAAGCAGAAATTTGCTTTATATTGAGAGCGGGTTCAAATAGAACACCCAAATTTTTTTGGCAACAAGTTCTGTGCCATCCAGTTTTTTTTATTTTCCTGAGCCGTAGGAAGACGAAATATTTTTTCCGTTGAGAGCGGGCTCAAATAAAACTCCCAAATTAGTTTGGTAAGATATAATTGCAAGGCGGCTCTATTTCAGCGATTGAAGAAATAGGCGGGCATTTTTCAAGTCTGCAATTTCCTATTTTCCTCACCTCCTAGAAAGCTGAAATTTGGTGTCCGCATAGATTGGGCTCAAATAAAACCGCCAATTTGTTTTTGGTAGGAAATAATTGCAAGGAGTACTTTATTTCTGGGATTCAAGAAATGGCACGGCATTCTTTATGCCATGCAGTTTTTATTTTCCTTCGGTCGTAGTAAGCTGAAATTTGGTTTCCGTTGAGAACGGGCTCAAATAAACCCTCAAATTTTTTTGGTATGGAGCAATTGGGATGGGGACTCTATTTATGAGATTGAAAAAATATGCGGGCCTTTTTCATGCCTTCAATTTATTTTCCTTAAGCCTTAGGAAGCTTAAATTTGGTTGCTTCTAAGGGCGGGCTCAAATAAAATTCTCAAATTTGTTTGGTAAGAAATAATTAGAAGGGGGCTCTATTTCTGAGATTGAAGAAATAAGCGGGTCTTTTTCATGCCTTCAATTTGTTATTTTCCTTGACTCCTTTGAAGCAGAAATTTGCTTTATATTGAGAGCGGGTTCAAATAGAACACCCAAATTTTTTTGGCAACAAGTTCTGTGCCATCCAGTTTTTTTTTATTTTCCTGAGCCGTAGGAGGACGAAATATTTTTTCCGTTGAGAGCGGGCTCAAATAAAACTCCCAAATTAGTTTGGTAAGATATAATTGCAAGGCGGCTCTATTTCAGCGATTGAAGAAATAGGCGGGCATTTTTCAAGTCTGCAATTTCCTATTTTCCTCACCTCCTAGAAAGCTGAAATTTGGTGTCCGCATAGATTGGGCTCAAATAAAACCGCCAATTTGTTTTTGGTAGGAAATAATTGGAAGGAGTACTTTATTTCTGGGATTCAAGAAATGGCACGGCATTCTTTATGCCATGCAGTTTTTATTTTCCTTCGGTCGTAGTAAGCTGAAATTTGGTTTCCGTTGAGAACGAGCTCAAATAAACCCAAAAATTGTTTTGGTATGGAGCAATTGGGATGGGGACTCTATTTATGAGATTGAAAAAATATGCGGGCCTTTTTCATGCCTTCAATTTATTTTCCTTAAGCCTTAGGAAGCTTAAATTTGGTTGCTTCTAAGAGCGGGCTCAAATAAAATTCTCAAATTTGTTTGGTAAGAAATAATTAGAAGGGGGCTCTATTTCTGAGATTGAAGAAATAGGCGGGTCTTTTTCATGCCTTCAATTTGTTATTTTCCTTGACTCCTTTGAAGCAGAAATTTGCTTTATATTGAGAGCGGGTTCAAATAGAACACCCAAATTTTTTTGGCAACAAGTTCTGTGCCATCCATTTTTTTTTTATTTTCCTGAGCCGTAGGAAGCCGAAATATTTTTTCCGTTGAGAGCGGGCTCAAATAAAACTCCCAAATTAGTTTGGTAAGATATAATTGCAAGGCGGCTCTATTTCAGCGATTAAAGAAATAGGCGGGCATTTTTCAAGTCTGCAATTTCCTATTTTCCTCACCTCCTAGAAAGCTGAAATTTGGTGTCCGCATAGATTGGGCTCAAATAAAACCGCCAATTTTTTTTTGGAAGGAAATAATTGGAAGAAGTACTTTATTTCTGGGATTCAAGAAATGGAACGGCATTCTTTATGCCATGCAGTTTTTATTTTCCCTCGGTCGTAGGAAACTGAAATTTGGTTTCCGTTGAGAACGGGCTCAAATAAACCCTCAAATTTTTTTGGTATGGAGCAATTGGGATGGGGACTCTATTTATGAGATTGAAAAAATATGCGGGCCTTTTTCATGCCTTCAATTTATTTTCCTTTAGCCCTAGGAAGCTTAAATTTGGTTGCTTCTAAGAGCGGGCTCAAATAAAATTCTCAAATTTGTTTGGTAAGAAATAATTAGAAGGGGGCTCTATTTCTGAGATTGAAGAAATAGGCGGGTCTTTTTCATGCCTTCAATTTATTATTTTCCTTGACTCCTTTGAAGCAGAAATTTGCTTTATATTTAGAGCGGGTTCAAATAGAATACCCAAATTTTTTTGGCAACAAGTTCTGTGCCATCCAGTTTTTTTTATTTTCCTGAGCCGAAGGAAGACGAAATATTTTTTCCGTTGAGAGCGGGCTCAAATAAAACTCCCAAATTAGTTTGGTAAGATATAATTGCAAGGCGGCTCTATTTCAGCGATTGAAGAAATAGGCGGGCATTTTTCAAGTCTGCAATTTCCTATTTTCCTCACCTCCTAGAAAGCTGAAATTTGGTGTCCGCATAGATTGGGCTCAAATAAAACCGCCAATTTGTTTTTGGTAGGAAATAATTGGAAGGAGTACTTTATTTCTGGGATTCAAGAAATGGCACGGCATTCTTTATGCCATGCAGTTTTTATTTTCCTTCGGTCGTAGTAAGCTGAAATTTGGTTTCCGTTGAGAACGGGCTCAAATAAACCCAAAAATTGTTTTGGTATGGAGCAATTGGGATGGGGACTCTATTTATGAGATTGAAAAAATATGCGGGCCTTTTTCATGCCTTCAATTTATTTTCCTTAAGCCTTAGGAAGCTTAAATTTGGTTGCTTCTAAGAGCGGGTTCAAATAAAATTCTCAAATTTGTTTGGTAAGAAATAATTAGAAGGGGGCTCTATTTCTGAGATTGAAGAAATAGGCGGGTCTTTTTCATGCCTTCAATTTGTTATTTTCCTTGACTCCTTTGAAGCAGAAATTTGCTTTATATTGAGAGCGGGTTCAAATAGAACACCCAAATTTTTTTGGCAACAAGTTCTGCCATCCATTTTTTTTTTATTTTCCTGAGCCGTAGGAAGCCGAAATATTTTTTCCGTTGAGAGCGGGCTCAAATAAAACTCCCAAATTAGTTTGGTAAGATATAATTGCAAGGCGGCTCTATTTCAGCGATTCAAGAAATAGGCGGGCATTTTTCAAGTCTGCAATTTCCTATTTTCCTCACCTCCTAGAAAGCTGAAATTTGGTGTCCGCATAGATTGGGCTCAAATAAAACCGCCAATTTTTTTTTGGTAGGAAATAATTGGAAGGAGTACTTTATTTCTGGGATTCAAGAAATGGAACGGCATTCTTTATGCCATGCAGTTTTTTATTTTCCTTCGGTCGTAGTAAGCTGAAATTTGGTTTCCGTTGAGAACGGGCTCAAATAAAACCCTAAAATTTTTTTGGTATGAAGCAATTGGGATAGGGGACTATTTATGAGATTGAAAAAATATGCGGGCCTTTTTCATGCCTTCAATTTATTTTCCTTTAGCCCTAGGAAGCTTAAATTTGGTTGCTTCTAAGAGCGGGCTCAAATAAAATTCTCAAATTTGTTTGGTAAGAAATAATTAGAAGGGGGCTCTATTTCTGAGATTGAAGAAATAGGCGGGTCTTTTTCATGCCTTCAATTTATTATTTTCCTTGACTCCTTTGAAGCAGAAATTTGCTTTATATTGAGAGCGGGTTCAAATAGAACACCCAAATTTTTTTGGCAACAAGTTCTGTGCCATCCAGTTTTTTTTATTTTCCTGAGCCGTAGGAAGACGAAATATTTTTTCCGTTGAGAGCGGGCTCAAATAAAACTCCCAAATTAGTTTGGTAAGATATAATTGCAAGGCGGCTCTATTTCAGCGATTGAAGAAATAGGCGGGCATTTTTCAAGTCTGCAATTTCCTATTTTCCTCACCTCCTAGAAAGCTGAAATTTGGTGTCCGCATAGATTGGGCTCAAATAAAACCGCCAATTTGCTTTTGGTAGGAAATAATTGGAAGGAGTACTTTATTTCTGGGATTCAAGAAATGGCACGGCATTCTTTATGCCATGCAGTTTTTATTTTCCTTCGGTCGTAGTAAGCTGAAATTTGGTTTCCGTTGAGAACGGGCTCAAATAAACCCTCAAATTTTTTTGGTATGGAGCAATTGGGATGGGGACTCTATTTATGAGATTGAAAAAATATGCGGGCCTTTTTCATGCCTTCAATTTATTTTCCTTAAGCCTTAGGAAGCTTAAATTTGGTTGCTTCTAAGGGCGGGCTCAAATAAAATTCTCAAATTTGTTTGGTAAGAAATAATTAGAAGGGGGCTCTATTTCTGAGATTGAAGAAATAAGCGGGTCTTTTTCATGCCTTCAATTTGTTATTTTCCTTGACTCCTTTGAAGCAGAAATTTGCTTTATATTGAGAGCGGGTTCAAATAGAACACCCAAATTTTTTTGGCAACAAGTTCTGTGCCATCCAGTTTTTTTTTATTTTCCTGAGCCGTAGGAAGACGAAATATTTTTTCCGTTGAGAGCGGGCTCAAATAAAACTCCCAAATTAGTTTGGTAAGATATAATTGCAAGGCGGCTCTATTTCAGCGATTGAAGAAATAGGCGGGCATTTTTCAAGTCTGCAATTTCCTATTTTCCTCACCTCCTAGAAAGCTGAAATTTGGTGTCCGCATAGATTGGGCTCAAATAAAACCGCCAATTTGTTTTTGGTAGGAAATAATTGGAAGGAGTACTTTATTTCTGGGATTCAAGAAATGGCACGGCATTCTTTATGCCATGCAGTTTTTATTTTCCTTCGGTCGTAGTAAGCTGAAATTTGGTTTCCGTTGAGAACGGGCTCAAATAAACCCAAAAATTGTTTTGGTATGGAGCAATTGGGATGGGGACTCTATTTATGAGATTGAAAAAATATGCGGGCCTTTTTCATGCCTTCAATTTATTTTCCTTAAGCCTTAGGAAGCTTAAATTTGGTTGCTTTTAAGAGCGGGCTCAAATAAAATTCTCAAATTTGTTTGGTAAGAAATAATTAGAAGGGGGCTCTATTTCTGAGATTGAAGAAATAGGCGGGTCTTTTTCATGCCTTCAATTTGTTATTTTCCTTGACTCCTTTGAAGCAGAAATTTGCTTTATATTGAGAGCGGGTTCAAATAGAACACCCAAATTTTTTTGGCAACAAGTTCTGTGCCATCCATTTTTTTTTTATTTTCCTGAGCCGTAGGAAGCCGAAATATTTTTTCCGTTGAGAGCGGGCTCAAATAAAACTCCCAAATTAGTTTGGTAAGATATAATTGCAAGGCGGCTCTATTTCAGCGATTGTAGAAATAGGCGGGCATTTTTCAAGTCTGCAATTTCCTATTTTCCTCACCTCCTAGAAAGCTGAAATTTGGTGTCCGCATAGATTGGGCTCAAATAAAACCGCCAATTTTTTTTTGGAAGGAAATAATTGGAAGAAGTACTTTATTTCTGGGATTCAAGAAATGGAACGGCATTCTTTATGCCATGCAGTTTTTATTTTCCCTCGGTCGTAGGAAACTGAAATTTGGTTTCCGTTGAGAACGGGCTCAAATAAACCCTCAAATTTTTTTGGTATGGAGCAATTGGGATGGGGACTCTATTTATGAGATTGAAAAAATATGCGGGCCTTTTTCATGCCTTCAATTTATTTTCCTTTAGCCCTAGGAAGCTTAAATTTGGTTGCTTCTAAGAGCGGGCTCAAATAAAATTCTCAAATTTGTTTGGTAAGAAATAATTAGAAGGGGGCTCTATTTCTGAGATTGAAGAAATAGGCGGGTCTTTTTCATGCCTTCAATTTATTATTTTCCTTGACTCCTTTGAAGCAGAAATTTGCTTTATATTTAGAGCGGGTTCAAATAGAATACCCAAATTTTTTTGGCAACAAGTTCTGTGCCATCCAGTTTTTTTTTATTTTCCTGAGCCGTAGGAAGACGAAATATTTTTTCCGTTGAGAGCGGGCTCAAATAAAACTCCCAAATTAGTTTGGTAAGATATAATTGCAAGGCGGCTCTATTTCAGCGATTGAAGAAATAGGCGGGCATTTTTCAAGTCTGCAATTTCCTATTTTCCTCACCTCCTAGAAAGCTGAAATTTGGTGTCCGCATAGATTGGGCTCAAATAAAACCGCCAATTTGTTTTTGGTAGGAAATAATTGGAAGGAGTACTTTATTTCTGGGATTCAAGAAATGGCACGGCATTCTTTATGCCATGCAGTTTTTATTTTCCTTCGGTCGTAGTAAGCTGAAATTTGGTTTCCGTTGAGAACGGGCTCAAATAAACCCAAAAATTGTTTTGGTATGGAGCAATTGGGATGGGGACTCTATTTATGAGATTGAAAAAATATGCGGGCCTTTTTCATGCCTTCAATTTATTTTCCTTAAGCCTTAGGAAGCTTAAATTTGGTTGCTTCTAAGAGCGGGCTCAAATAAAATTCTCAAATTTGTTTGGTAAGAAATAATTAGAAGGGGGCTCTATTTCTGAGATTGAAGAAATAGGCGGGTCTTTTTCATGCCTTCAATTTGTTATTTTCCTTGACTCCTTTGAAGCAGAAATTTGCTTTATATTGAGAGCGGGTTCAAATAGAACACCCAAATTTTTTTGGCAACAAGTTCTGTGCCATCCATTTTTTTTTTATTTTCCTGAGCCGTAGGAAGCCGAAATATTTTTTCCATTGAGAGCGGGCTCAAATAAAACTCCCAAATTAGTTTGGTAAGATATAATTGCAAGGCGGCTCTATTTCAGCGATTGAAGAAATAGGCGGGCATTTTTCAAGTCTGCAATTTCCTATTTTCCTCACCTCCTAGAAAGCTGAAATTTGGTGTCCGCATAGATTGGGCTCAAATAAAACCGCCAATTTGCTTTTGGTAGGAAATAATTGGAAGGAGTACTTTATTTCTGGGATTCAAGAAATGGCACGGCATTCTTTATGCCATGCAGTTTTTATTTTCCTTCGGTCGTAGTAAGCTGAAATTTGGTTTCCGTTGAGAACGGGCTCAAATAAACCCAAAAATTTTTTTGGTATGGAGCAATTGGGATGGGGACTCTATTTATGAGATTGAAAAAATATGCGGGCCTTTTTCATGCCTTCAATTTATTTTCTTTAAGCCTTAGGAAGCTTAAATTTGGTTGCTTCTAAGGGCGGGCTCAAATAAAATTCTCAAATTTGTTTGGTAAGAAATAATTAGAAGGGGGCTCTATTTCTGAGATTGAAGAAATAAGCGGGTCTTTTTCATGCCTTCAATTTGTTATTTTCCTTGACTCCTTTGAAGCAGAAATTTGCTTTATATTGAGAGCGGGTTCAAATAGAACACCCAAATTTTTTTGGCAACAAGTTCTGTGCCATCCAGTTTTTCTTTATTTTCCTGAGCCGTAGGAAGACGAAATATTTTTTCCGTTGAGAGCGGGCTCAAATAAAACTCCCAAATTAGTTTGGTAAGATATAATTGCAAGGCGGCTCTATTTCAGCGATTGAAGAAATAGGCGGGCATTTTTCAAGTCTGCAATTTCCTATTTTCCTCACCTCCTAGAAAGCTGAAATTTGGTGTCCGCATAGATTGGGCTCAAATAAAACCGCCAATTTGTTTTTGGTAGGAAATAATTGGAAGGAGTACTTTATTTCTGGGATTCAAGAAATGGCACGGCATTCTTTATGCCATGCAGTTTTTATTTTCCTTCGGTCGTAGTAAGCTGAAATTTGGTTTCCGTTGAGAACGGGCTCAAATAAACCCAAAAATTGTTTTGGTATGGAGCAATTGGGATGGGGACTCTATTTATGAGATTGAAAAAATATGCGGGCCTTTTTCATGCCTTCAATTTATTTTCCTTAAGCCTTAGGAAGCTTAAATTTGGTTGCTTCTAAGAGCGGGCTCAAATAAAATTCTCAAATTTGTTTGGTAAGAAATAATTAGAAGGGGGCTCTATTTCTGAGATTGAAGAAATAGGCGGGTCTTTTTCATGCCTTCAATTTGTTATTTTCCTTGACTCCTTTGAAGCAGAAATTTGCTTTATATTGAGAGCGGGTTCAAATAGAACACCCAAATTTTTTTGGCAACAAGTTCTGTGCCATCCATTTTTTTTTTATTTTCCTGAGCCGTAGGAAGCCGAAATATTTTTTCCGTTGAGAGCGGGCTCAAATAAAACTCCCAAATTAGTTTGGTAAGATATAATTGCAAGGCGGCTCTATTTCAGCGATTGAAGAAATAGGCGGGCATTTTTCAAGTCTGCAATTTCCTATTTTCCTCACCTCCTAGAAAGCTGAAATTTGGTGTCCGCATAGATTGGGCTCAAATAAAACCGCCAATTTTTTTTTGGAAGGAAATAATTGGAAGAAGTACTTTATTTCTGGGATTCAAGAAATGGAACGGCATTCTTTATGCCATGCAGTTTTTATTTTCCCTCGGTCGTAGGAAACTGAAATTTGGTTTCCGTTGAGAACGGGCTCAAATAAACCCTCAAATTTTTTTGGTATGGAGCAATTGGGATGGGGACTCTATTTATGAGATTGAAAAAATATGCGGGCCTTTTTCATGCCTTCAATTTATTTTCCTTTAGCCCTAGGAAGCTTAAATTTGGTTGCTTCTAAGAGCGGGCTCAAATAAAATTCTCAAATTTGTTTGGTAAGAAATAATTAGAAGGGGGCTCTATTTCTGAGATTGAAGAAATAGGCGGGTCTTTTTCATGCCTTCAATTTATTATTTTCCTTGACTCCTTTGAAGCAGAAATTTGCTTTATATTTAGAGCGGGTTCAAATAGAATACCCAAATTTTTTTGGCAACAAGTTCTGTGCCATCCAGTTTTTTTTATTTTCCTGAGCCGTAGGAAGACGAAATATTTTTTCCGTTGAGAGCGGGCTCAAATAAAACTCCCAAATTAGTTTGGTAAGATATAATTGCAAGGCGGCTCTATTTCAGCGATTGAAGAAATAGGCGGGCATTTTTCAAGTCTGCAATTTCCTATTTTCCTCACCTCCTAGAAAGCTGAAATTTGGTGTCCGCATAGATTGGGCTCAAATAAAACCGCCAATTTGTTTTTGGTAGGAAATAATTGGAAGGAGTACTTTATTTCTGGGATTCAAGAAATGGCACGGCATTCTTTATGCCATGCAGTTTTTATTTTCCTTCGGTCGTAGTAAGCTGAAATTTGGTTTCCGTTGAGAACGGGCTCAAATAAACCCAAAAATTGTTTTGGTATGGAGCAATTGGGATGGGGACTCTATTTATGAGATTGAAAAAATATGCGGGCCTTTTTCATGCCTTCAATTTATTTTCCTTAAGCCTTAGGAAGCTTAAATTTGGTTGCTTCTAAGAGCGGGCTCAAATAAAATTCTCAAATTTGTTTGGTAAGAAATAATTAGAAGGGGGCTCTATTTCTGAGATTGAAGAAATAGGCGGGTCTTTTTCATGCCTTCAATTTGTTATTTTCCTTGACTCCTTTGAAGCAGAAATTTGCTTTATATTGAGAGCGGGTTCAAATAGAACACCCAAATTTTTTTGGCAACAAGTTCTGTGCCATCCATTTTTTTTTTATTTTCCTGAGCCGTAGGAAGCCGAAATATTTTTTCCGTTGAGAGCGGGCTCAAATAAAACTCCCAAATTAGTTTGGTAAGATATAATTGCAAGGCGGCTCTATTTCAGCGATTGAAGAAATAGGCGGGCATTTTTCAAGTCTGCAATTTCCTATTTTCCTCACCTCCTAGAAAGCTGAAATTTGGTGTCCGCATAGATTGGGCTCAAATAAAACCGCCAATTTGCTTTTGGTAGGAAATAATTGGAAGGAGTACTTTATTTCTGGGATTCAAGAAATGGCACGGCATTCTTTATGCCATGCAGTTTTTATTTTCCTTCGGTCGTAGTAAGCTGAAATTTGGTTTCCGTTGAGAACGGGCTCAAATAAACCCTCAAATTTTTTTGGTATGGAGCAATTGGGATGGGGACTCTATTTATGAGATTGAAAAAATATGCGGGCCTTTTTCATGCCTTCAATTTATTTTCCTTAAGCCTTAGGAAGCTTAAATTTGGTTGCTTCTAAGGGCGGGCTCAAATAAAATTCTCAAATTTGTTTGGTAAGAAATAATTAGAAGGGGGCTCTATTTCTGAGATTGAAGAAATAAGCGGGTCTTTTTCATGCCTTCAATTTGTTATTTTCCTTGACTCCTTTGAAGCAGAAATTTGCTTTATATTGAGAGCGAGTTCAAATAGAACACCCAAATTTTTTTGGCAACAAGTTCTGTGCCATCCAGTTTTTTTTTATTTTCCTGAGCCGTAGGAAGACGAAATATTTTTTCCGTTGAGAGCGGGCTCAAATAAAACTCCCAAATTAGTTTGGTAAGATATAATTGCAAGGCGGCTCTATTTCAGCGATTGAAGAAATAGGCGGGCATTTTTCAAGTCTGCAATTTCCTATTTTCCTCACCTCCTAGAAAGCTGAAATTTGGTGTCCGCATAGATTGGGCTCAAATAAAACCGCCAATTTGTTTTTGGTAGGAAATAATTGGAAGGAGTACTTTATTTCTGGGATTCAAGAAATGGCACGGCATTCTTTATGCCATGCAGTTTTTATTTTCCTTCGGTCGTAGTAAGCTGAAATTTGGTTTCCGTTGAGAACGGGCTCAAATAAACCCAAAAATTGTTTTGGTATGGAGCAATTGGGATGGGGACTCTATTTATGAGATTGAAAAAATATGCGGGCCTTTTTCATGCCTTCAATTTATTTTCCTTAAGCCTTAGGAAGCTTAAATTTGGTTGCTTCTAAGAGCGGGCTCAAATAAAATTCTCAAATTTGTTTGGTAAGAAATAATTAGAAGGGGGCTCTATTTCTGAGATTGAAGAAATAGGCGGGTCTTTTTCATGCCTTCAATTTGTTATTTTCCTTGACTCCTTTGAAGCAGAAATTTGCTTTATATTGAGAGCGGGTTCAAATAGAACACCCAAATTTTTTTGGCAACAAGTTCTGTGCCATCCATTTTTTTTTTATTTTCCTGAGCCGTAGGAAGCCGAAATATTTTTTCCGTTGAGAGCGGGCTCAAATAAAACTCCCAAATTAGTTTGGTAAGATATAATTGCAAGGCGGCTCTATTTCAGCGATTGAAGAAATAGGCGGGCATTTTTCAAGTCTGCAATTTCCTATTTTCCTCACCTCCTAGAAAGCTGAAATTTGGTGTCCGCATAGATTGGGCTCAAATAAAACCGCCAATTTGCTTTTGGTAGGAAATAATTGGAAGGAGTACTTTATTTCTGGGATTCAAGAAATGGCACGGCATTCTTTATGCCATGCAGTTTTTATTTTCCTTCGGTCGTAGTAAGCTGAAATTTGGTTTCCGTTGAGAACGGGCTCAAATAAACCCTCAAATTTTTTTGGTATGGAGCAATTGGGATGGGGACTCTATTTATGAGATTGAAAAAATATGCGGGCCTTTTTCATGCCTTCAATTTATTTTCCTTAAGCCTTAGGAAGCTTAAATTTGGTTGCTTCTAAGGGCGGGCTCAAATAAAATTCTCAAATTTGTTTGGTAAGAAATAATTAGAAGGGGGCTCTATTTCTGAGATTGAAGAAATAAGCGGGTCTTTTTCATGCCTTCAATTTGTTATTTTCCTTGACTCCTTTGAAGCAGAAATTTGCTTTATATTGAGAGCGGGTTCAAATAGAACACCCAAATTTTTTTGGCAACAAGTTCTGTGCCATCCAGTTTTTTTTTATTTTCCTGAGCCGTAGGAAGACGAAATATTTTTTCCGTTGAGAGCGGGCTCAAATAAAACTCCCAAATTAGTTTGGTAAGATATAATTGCAAGGCGGCTCTATTTCAGCGATTGAAGAAATAGGCGGGCATTTTTCAAGTCTGCAATTTCCTATTTTCCTCACCTCCTAGAAAGCTGAAATTTGGTGTCCGCATAGATTGGGCTCAAATAAAACCGCCAATTTGTTTTTGGTAGGAAATAATTGGAAGGAGTACTTTATTTCTGGGATTCAAGAAATGGCACGGCATTCTTTATGCCATGCAGTTTTTATTTTCCTTCGGTCGTAGTAAGCTGAAATTTGGTTTCCGTTGAGAACGGGCTCAAATAAACCCAAAAATTGTTTTGGTATGGAGCAATTGGGATGGGGACTCTATTTATGAGATTGAAAAAATATGCGGGCCTTTTTCATGCCTTCAATTTATTTTCCTTAAGCCTTAGGAAGCTTAAATTTGGTTGCTTCTAAGAGCGGGCTCAAATAAAATTCTCAAATTTGTTTGGTAAGAAATAATTAGAAGGGGGCTCTATTTCTGAGATTGAAGAAATAGGCGGGTCTTTTTCATGCCTTCAATTTGTTATTTTCCTTGACTCCTTTGAAGCAGAAATTTGCTTTATATTGAGAGCGGGTTCAAATAGAACACCCAAATTTTTTTGGCAACAAGTTCTGTGCCATCCATTTTTTTTTTATTTTCCTGAGCCGTAGGAAGCCGAAATATTTTTTCCGTTGAGAGCGGGCTCAAATAAAACTCCCAAATTAGTTTGGTAAGATATAATTGCAAGGCGGCTCTATTTCAGCGATTGAAGAAATAGGCGGGCATTTTTCAAGTCTGCAATTTCCTATTTTCCTCACCTCCTAGAAAGCTGAAATTTGGTGTCCGCATAGATTGGGCTCAAATAAAACCGCCAATTTTTTTTTGGAAGGAAATAATTGGAAGAAGTACTTTATTTCTGGGATTCAAGAAATGGAACGGCATTCTTTATGCCATGCAGTTTTTATTTTCCCTCGGTCGTAGGAAACTGAAATTTGGTTTCCGTTGAGAACGGGCTCAAATAAACCCTCAAATTTTTTTGGTATGGAGCAATTGGGATGGGGACTCTATTTATGAGATTGAAAAAATATGCGGGCCTTTTTCATGCCTTCAATTTATTTTCCTTTAGCCCTAGGAAGCTTAAATTTGGTTGCTTCTAAGAGCGGGCTCAAATAAAATTCTCAAATTTGTTTGGTAAGAAATAATTAGAAGGGGGCTCTATTTCTGAGATTGAAGAAATAGGCGGGTCTTTTTCATGCCTTCAATTTATTATTTTCCTTGACTCCTTTGAAGCAGAAATTTGCTTTATATTTAGAGCGGGTTCAAATAGAATACCCAAATTTTTTTGGCAACAAGTTCTGTGCCATCCAGTTTTTTTTTATTTTCCTGAGCCGTAGGAAGACGAAATATTTTTTCCGTTGAGAGCGGGCTCAAATAAAACTCCCAAATTAGTTTGGTAAGATATAATTGCAAGGCGGCTCTATTTCAGCGATTGAAGAAATAGGCGGGCATTTTTCAAGTCTGCAATTTCCTATTTTCCTCACCTCCTAGAAAGCTGAAATTTGGTGTCCGCATAGATTGGGCTCAAATAAAACCGCCAATTTGTTTTTGGTAGGAAATAATTGGAAGGAGTACTTTATTTCTGGGATTCAAGAAATGGCACGGCATTCTTTATGCCATGCAGTTTTTATTTTCCTTCGGTCGTAGTAAGCTGAAATTTGGTTTCCGTTGAGAACGGGCTCAAATAAACCCAAAAATTGTTTTGGTATGGAGCAATTGGGATGGGGACTCTATTTATGAGATTGAAAAAATATGCGGGCCTTTTTCATGCCTTCAATTTATTTTCCTTAAGCCTTAGGAAGCTTAAATTTGGTTGCTTCTAAGAGCGGGCTCAAATAAAATTCTCAAATTTGTTTGGTAAGAAATAATTAGAAGGGGGCTCTATTTCTGAGATTGAAGAAATAGGCGGCTCTTTTTCATGCCTTCAATTTGTTATTTTCCTTGACTCCTTTGAAGCAGAAATTTGCTTTATATTGAGAGCGGGTTCAAATAGAACACCCAAATTTTTTTGGCAACAAGTTCTGTGCCATCCACTTTTTTTTTAATTTTCCTGAGCCGTAGGAAGCCGAAATATTTTTTCCGTTGAGAGCGGGCTCAAATAAAACTCCCAAATTAGTTTGGTAAGATATAATTGCAAGGCGGCTCTATTTCAGCGATTGAAGAAATAGGCGGGCATTTTTCAAGTCTGCAATTTCCTATTTTCCTCACCTCCTAGAAAGCTGAAATTTGGTGTCCGCATAGATTGGGCTCAAATAAAACCGCCAATTTTTTTTTTGGAAGGAAATAATTGGAAGAAGTACTTTATTTCTGGGATTCAAGAAATGGAACGGCATTCTTTATGCCATGCAGTTTTTATTTTCCCTCGGTCGTAGGAAACTGAAATTTGGTTTCCGTTGAGAACGGGCTCAAATAAACCCTCAAATTTTTTTGGTATGGAGCAATTGGGATGGGGACTCTATTTATGAGATTGAAAAAATATGCGGGCCTTTTTCATGCCTTCAATTTATTTTCCTTTAGCCCTAGGAAGCTTAAATTTGGTTGCTTCTAAGAGCGGGCTCAAATAAAATTCTCAAATTTGTTTGGTAAGAAATAATTAGAAGGGGGCTCTATTTCTGAGATTGAAGAAATAGGCGGGTCTTTTTCATGCCTTCAATTTATTATTTTCCTTGACTCCTTTGAAGCAGAAATTTGCTTTATATTGAGAGCGGGTTCAAATAGAACACCCAAATTTTTTTGGCAACAAGTTCTGTGCCATCCACTTTTTTTTTAATTTTCCTGAGCCGTAGGAAGCCGAAATATTTTTTCCGTTGAGAGCGGGCTCAAATAAAACTCCCAAATTAGTTTGGTAAGATATAATTGCAAGGCGGCTCTATTTCAGCGATTGAAGAAATAGGCGGGCATTTTTCAAGTCTGCAATTTCCTATTTTCCTCACCTCCTAGAAAGCTGAAATTTGGTGTCCGCATAGATTGGGCTCAAATAAAACCGCCAATTTTTTTTTGGAAGGAAATAATTGGAAGAAGTACTTTATTTCTGGGATTCAAGAAATGGAACGGCATTCTTTATGCCATGCAGTTTTTATTTTCCCTCGGTCGTAGGAAACTGAAATTTGGTTTCCGTTGAGAACGGGCTCAAATAAACCCTCAAATTTTTTTGGTATGGAGCAATTGGGATGGGGACTCTATTTATGAGATTGAAAAAATATGCGGGCCTTTTTCATGCCTTCAATTTATTTTCCTTTAGCCCTAGGAAGCTTAAATTTGGTTGCTTCTAAGAGCGGGCTGAAATAAAATTCTCAAATTTGTTTGGTAAGAAATAATTAGAAGGGGGCTCTATTTCTGAGATTGAAGAAATAGGCGGGTCTTTTTCATGCCTTCAATTTGTTATTTTCCTTGACTCCTTTGAAGCAGAAATTTGCTTTATATTGAGAGCGGGTTCAAATAGAACACCCAAATTTTTTTGGCAACAAGTTCTGTGCCATTCAGTTTTTTTTTATTTTCCTGAGCCGTAGGAAGCCGAAATATTTTTTCCGTTGAGAGCGGGCTCAAATAAAACTCCCAAATTAGTTTGGTAAGATATAATTGCAAGGCGGCTCTATTTCAGCGATTGAAGAAATAGGCGGGCATTTTTCAAGTCTGCAATTTCCTATTTTCCTCACCTCCTAGAAAGCTGAAATTTGGTGTCCGCATAGATTGGGCTCAAATAAAACCGCCAATTTGTTTTTGGTAGGAAATAATTGGAAGGAGTACTTTATTTCTGGGATTCAAGAAATGGCACGGCATTCTTTATGCCACGCAGTTTTTATTTTCCTTCGGTCGTAGTAAGCTGAAATTTGGTTTCCGTTGAGAACGGGCTCAAATAAACCCAAAAATTGTTTTGGTATGGAGCAATTGGGATGGGGACTCTATTTATGAGATTGAAAAAATATGCGGGCCTTTTTCATGCCTTCAATTTATTTTCCTTAAGCCTTAGGAAGCTTAAATTTGGTTGCTTCTAAGAGCGGGCTCAAATAAAATTCTCAAATTTGTTTGGTAAGAAATAATTAGAAGGGGGCTCTATTTCTGAGATTGAAGAAATAGGCGGGTCTTTTTCATGCCTTCAATTTGTTATTTTCCTTGACTCCTTTGAAGCAGAAATTTGCTTTATATTGAGAGCGGGTTCAAATAGAACACCCAAATTTTTTTGGCAACAAGTTCTGTGCCATTCAGTTTTTTTTTATTTTCCTGAGCCGTAGGAAGCCGAAATATTTTTTCCGTTGAGAGCGGGCTCAAATAAAACTCCCAAATTAGTTTGGTAAGATATAATTGCAAGGCGGCTCTATTTCAGCGATTGAAGAAATAGGCTGGCATTTTTCAAGTCTGCAATTTCCTATTTTCCTCACCTCCTAGAAAGCTGAAATTTGGTGTCCGCATAGATTGGGCTCAAATAAAACCGCCAATTTTTTTTGGTAGGAAATAATTGGAAGGAGTACTTTATTTCTGGGATTCAAGAAATGGAACGGCATTCTTTATGCCATGCAGTTTTTTATTTTCCTTCGGTCGTAGTAAGCTGAAATTTGGTTTCCGTTGAGAACGGGCTCAAATAAAACCCTAAAATTTTTTTGGTATGAAGCAATTGGGATAGGGGACTATTTATGAGATTGAAAAAATATGCGGGCCTTTTTCATACCTTCAATTTATTTTCCTTTAGCCTTAAGAAGCTTAAATTTGGTTGCTTCTAAGAGCGGGCTCAAATAAAATTCTCAAATTTGTTTGGTAAGAAATAATTAGAAGGGGGCTCTATTTCTGAGATTGAAGAAATAGGCGGGTCTTTTTCATGCCTTCAATTTGTTATTTTCCTTGACTCCTTTGAAGCAGAAATTTGCTTTATATTGAGAGCGGGTTCAAATAGAACACCCAAATTTTGTTGGCAACAAGTTCTGTGCCATCCAGTTTTTTTTTATTTTCCTGAGCCGTAGGAAGCCGAAATATTTTTTCCGTTGAGAGCGGGCTCATATAAAACTCCCAAATTTGTTTGGTAAGATATAATTGCAAGGCGGCTCTATTTCAGCGATTGAAGAAATAGGCGGGCATTTTTCAAGTCTGCAATTTCCTATTTTCTTTACCTCCTAGTAAGCTGAAATTTGGTGTCCGCATAGATTGGGCTCAAATAAAATCGCCAATTTTTTTTTGGTAGGAAATAATTGGAAGGAGTACTTTATTTCTGGGATTCAAGAAATGGCACGGCATTCTTTATGCCATGCAGTTTTTTATTTTCCTTCGGTCGTAGTAAGCTGAAATTTGGTTTCCGTTGAGAACGGGCTCAAATAAAACCCTAAAATTTGTTTGGTATGAAGCAATTGGGATAGGGGACTATTTATGAGATTGAAAAAATATGCGGGCCTTTTTCATGTCTTCAATTTATTTTCCTTTAGCCCTAGGAAAGGAAGCTTAAATTTGGTTGCTTCTAAGAGCGGGCTCAAATAAAATTCTCAAATTTGTATGGTAAGAAATAATTAGAAGGGGGCTCTATTTCTGAGATTGAAGAAATAGGCGGGTCTTTTTCATGCCTTCAATTTATTATTTTCCTTGACTCCTTTGAAGCAGAAATTTGCTTTATATTGAGAGCGGGTTCAAATAGAACACCCAAATTTTTTTGGCAACAAGGTCTGTGCCATCCAGTTTTTTTTATTTTCCTGAGCCGTAGGAAGACGAAATATTTTTTCCGTTGAGAGCGGGATCAAATAAAACTCCCAAATTAGTTTGGTAAGATATAATTGCAAGGCGGCTCTATTTCAGCGATTGAAGAAATAGGCGGGCATTTTTCAAGTCTTTAATTTCCTATTTTCCTCACCTCCTAGAAAGCTGAAATTTGGTGTCCGCATAGATTGGGCTCAAATAAAACCGCCAATTTTTTTTTGGAAGGAAATAATTGGAAGAAGTACTTTATTTCTGGGATTCAAGAAATGGAACGGCATTCTTTATGCCATGCAGTTTTTATTTTCCCTCGGTCGTAGGAAACTGAAATTTGGTTTCCGTTGAGAACGGGCTCAAATAAACCCTCAAATTTTTTTGGTATGGAGCAATTGGGATGGGGACTCTATTTATGAGATTATAAAAATATGCGGGCCTTTTTCATGCCTTCAATTTATTTTCCTTAAGCCTTAGGAAGCTTAAATTTGGTTGCTTCTAAGAGCGGGCTCAAATAAAATTCTCAAATTTGTTTGGTAAGAAATAATTAGAAGGGGGCTCTATTTCTGAGATTGAAGAAATAGGCGGGTCTTTTTCATGCCTTCAATTTGTTATTTTCCTTGACTCCTTTGAAGCAGAAATTTGCTTTATATTGAGAGCGGGTTCAAATAGAACACCCAAATTTTTTTGGCAACAAGTTCTGTGCCATCCAGTTTTTTTTTATTTTCCTGAGCCGTAGGAAGCCGAAATATTTTTTCCGTTGAGAGCGGGCTCAAATAAAACTCCCAAATTAGTTTGGTAAGATATAATTGCAAGGCGGCTCTATTTCAGCGATTGAAGAAATAGGCGGGCATTTTTCAAGTCTGCAATTTCCTATTTTCCTCACCTCCTAGAAAGCTGAAATTTGGTGTCCGCATAGATTGGGCTCAAATAAAACCGCCAATTTGTTTTTGGTAGGAAATAATTGGAAGGAGTACTTTATTTCTGGGATTCAAGAAATGGAACGGCATTCTTTATGCCATGCAGTTTTTTATTTTCCTTCGGTCGTAGTAAGCTGAAATTTGGTTTCCGTTGAGAACGGGCTCAAATAAAACCCTAAAATTTTTTTGGTATGAAGCAATTGGGATAGGGGACTATTTATGAGATTGAAAAAATATGCGGGCCTTTTTCATGCCTTCAATTTATTTTCTTTTAGCCCTAGGAAGCTTAAATTTGGTTGCTTCTAAGAGCGGGCTCAAACAAAATTCTCAAATTTGTTTGGTAAGAAATAATTAGAAGGGGGCTCTATTTCTGAGATTGAAGAAATAGGCGGGTCTTTTTCATGCCTTCAATTTATTATTTTCCTTGACTCCTTTGAAGCAGAAATTTGCTTTATATTGAGAGCGGGTTCAGATAGAACACCCAAATTTTTTTGGCAACAAGTTCTGTGCCATCCATTTTTTTTTATTTTCCTGAGCCGTAGGAAGCCGAAATATTTTTTCCGTTGAGAGCGGGCTCAAATAAAACTCCCAAATTAGTTTGGTAAGATATAATTGCAAGGCGGCTCTATTTCAGCGATTGAAGAAATAGGCGGGCATTTTTCAAGTCTGCAATTTCCTATTTTCCTCACCTCCTAGAAAGCTGAAATTTGGTGTCCGCATAGATTGGGCTCAAATAAAACCGCCAATTTTTTTTTGGTAGGAAATAATTGGAAGGAGTACTTTATTTCTGGGATTCAAGAAATGGAACGGCATTCTTTATGCCATGCAGTTTTTTATTTTCCTTCGGTCGTAGTAAGCTGAAATTTGGTTTCCGTTGAGAACGGGCTCAAATAAAACCCTAAAATTTTTTTGGTATGAAGCAATTGGGATAGGGGACTATTTATGAGATTGAAAAAATATGCGGGCCTTTTTCATGCCTTCAATTTATTTTCCTTAAGCCTTAAGGAGCTTAAATTTGGTTGCTTCTTAGAGCGGGCTCAAATAAAATTCTCAAATTTGTTTGGTAAGAAATAATTAGAAGGGGGCTCTATTTCTGAGATTGAAGAAATAGGCGGGTCTTTTTCATGCCTTCAATTTGTTATTTTCCTTGACTCCTTTGAAGCAGAAATTTGCTTTATATTGAGAGCGGGTTCAAATAGAACACCCAAATTTTTTTGGCAACAAGTTCTGTGCCATCCAGTTTTTTTTTATTTTCCTGCCGAAGCCGAAATATTTTTTCCGTTGAGAGCGGGCTCAAATAAAACTCCCAAATTAGTTTGGTAAGATATAATTGCAAGGCGGCTCTATTTCAGCGATTGAAGAAATAGGCGGGCATTTTTCAAGTCTGCAATTTCCTATTTTCCTCACCTCCTAGAAAGCTGAAATTTGGTGTCCGCATAGATTGGGCTCAAATAAAACCGCCAATTTTTTTTTGGTAGGAAATAATTGGAAGGAGTACTTTATTTCTGGGATTCAAGAAATGGCACGGCATGCTTTATGCCATGCAGTTTTTTATTTTCCTTCGGTCGTAGGAAACTGAAATTTGGTTTCCGTTGAGAACGGGCTCAAATAAACCCTCAAATTTTTTTGGTATGGAGCAATTGGGATGGGGACTCTATTTATGAGATTGAAAAAATATGTGGGCCTTTTTCATGCCTTCAATTTATTTTCCTTAAGCCTTAAGGAGCTTAAATTTGGTTGCTTCTTAGAGCGGGCTGAAATAAAATTCTCAAATTTGTTTGGTAAGAAATAATTAGAAGGGGGCTCTATTTCTGAGATTGAAGAAATAGGCGGGTCTTTTTCATGCCTTCAATTTGTTATTTTCCTTGACTCCTTTGAAGCAGAAATTTGCTTTATATTGAGAGCGGGTTCAAATAGAACACCCAAATTTTTTTGGCAACAAGTTCTGTGCCATCCAGTTTTTTTTTATTTTCCTGCCGAAGCCGAAATATTTTTTCCGTTGAGAGCGGGCTCAAATAAAACTCCCAAATTAGTTTGGTAAGATATAATTGCAAGGCGGCTCTATTTCAGCGATTGAAGAAATAGGCGGGCATTTTTCAAGTCTGCAATTTCCTATTTTCCTCACCTCCTAGAAAGCTGAAATTTGGTGTCCGCATAGATTGGGCTCAAATAAAACCGCCAATTTTTTTTTGGTAGGAAATAATTGGAAGGAGTACTTTATTTCTGGGATTCAAGAAATGGAACGGCATTCTTTATGCCATGCAGTTTTTATTTTCTCTCGGCCGTAGGAAACTGAAATTTGGTTTCCGTTGAGAACGGGCTCAAATAAACCCTCAAATTTTTTTGGTATGGAGCAATTGGGATGGGGACTCTATTTATGAGATTGAAAAAATATGCGGGCCTTTTTCATGTCTTCAATTTATTTTCCTTAAGCCTTAGGAAGCTTAAATTTGGTTGCTTCTAAGAGCGGGCTCAAATAAAATTCTCAAATTTGTTTGGTAAGAAATAATTAGAAGGGGGCTCTATTTCTGAGATTGAAGAAATAAGCGGTTCTTTTTCATGCCTTCAATTTGTTATTTTCCTTGACTCCTTTGAAGCAGAAATTTGCTTTATATTGAGAGCGGGTTCAAATAGAACACCCAAATTTTTTTGGCAACAAGTTCTGTGCCATCCAGTTTTTTTTTATTCCTCAGCCGTAGGAAGCCGAAATATTTTTTCCGTTGAGAGCGGGCTCAAATAAAGCTACCAAATTAGTTTGGTAAGATAGGGATAATTGCAAGGCGGCTCTATTTCAGCGATTGAAGAAATAGGCGGGCATTTTTCAAGTCTGCAATTTCCTATTTTCCTCACCTCCTAGAAAGCTGAAATTTGGTGTCCGCATAGATTGGGCTCAAATAAAACCGCCAATTTTTTTTTGGTAGGAAATAATTGGAAGGAGTACTTTATTTCTGGGATTCAAAAATTGGAACGGCATTCTTTATGCCATGCAGTTTTTTATTTTCCTTCGGTCGTAGTAAGCTGAAATTTGGTTTCCGTTGAGAACGGGCTCAAATAAAACCCAAAAATTCTTTTGGTATGAAGCAATTGGGATAGAGGAAGTGTACCAATTATGGAATACGCTCCTAATATGGAATAGTGCTATATTTTGAAAACTACGTAATATTTGTACCTGTTTATTTCAGGTAAAGCTTTCTTTTCATGCGCAAATTCGTTGTTATTATCCTTGTGGAAGGTGATCTTTGAAGACATGATCAGTTGTCAAAAGAAGTGTTTTGGTAAAGTGCGTAACAAATTATTGAGAGCTTATTTTTCTTATATTTTTTTATCGGTTCAAGCTTAAACATATTTTTGGTCCCGAGTTATTAGGAAAAAGCTCAATCTTTGAGATAACTTAAATTATTAAGGTGAGCTCCGTTAAATAATAAGTAAATTTTTACATAGTTAAGTCAGTCTTCATGTTCCTAATATGGAATATCAGTATGTTCCTAATATGGAATACTATTTCACATTGAATATTGAATAGTATTCCTAATATGGAATAGTATTCCATATTGGGAACCACCTAAAATATTTGTTTAAATTTGTACATAGGTTGTCTTGTAATTAATCAGATGACACCAAAAGAAAAGCGTAACGTCTGGGACAAGGCGGATATGGTGAAAGCCATAGCAGCCGTCAAGTCAAAAGAAATGGGCTTCAAGAAAGCTGCAAGAAAATTTCATGTTACCCATACAAATTGTTTCAAATTTTTCAATACCTTTTGACCTCCTGCATTCATTATTACTCTGCCACAGAATCTCATAGATAATTTTATTTGTGTTTTCTGCACAGAAATTAAACTACCACATATATTATGGGGAAATCCTTAGTGGTCCATATTAGGGTCACTTTTTGAAATGTGCTCATTTTGTGTTTTTTCACCTTTTAATTTATAAATTTTTTTTTAATAATTTGTTAAAGTTCTACTTTTGTTTAAAAGCAAGTTTATAATATTTGTATCAAGATCTATTTAAAAGACCGAAAAAAATATAATGCTTTTGTGTTTAAAATTGAGTTTATATTTTGGTATTCCATAATCGGTACACTTCCTCTAGGGGACTATTTATGAGATTGAAAAAATATGCGGGCCTTTTTCATGCCTTCAATTTATTTTCCTTTAGCCCTAGGAAGCTTAAATTTGGTTGCTTCTAAGAGCGGGCTCAAATAAAATTCTCAAATTTGTTTGGTAAGAAATAATTAGAAGGGGGCTCTATTTCTGAGATTGAAGAAATAGGCGGGTCTTTTTCATGCCTTCAATTTGTTATTTTTCTTGACTCCTTTGAAGCAGAAATTTGCTTTATATTTAGAGCGGGTTCAAATAGAATACCCAAATTTTTTGGCAACAAGTTCTGTGCCATCCAGTTTTTTTTATTTTCCTGAGCCGTAGGAAGCCGAAATATTTTTTCCGTTGAGAGCGGGCTCAAATAAAACTCCCAAATTAGTTTGGTAAGATATAATTGCAAGGCGGCTCTATTTCAGCGATTGAAGAAATAGGCGGGCATTTTTCAAGTCTGCAATTTCCTATTTTCCTCACCTCCTAGAAAGCTGAAATTTGGTGTCCGCATAGATTGGGCTCAAATAAAACCGCCAATTTTTTTTTGGTAGGAAATAATTGGAAGGAGTACTTTATTTCTGGGATTCAAGAAATGGCACGGCATTCTTTATGCCATGCAGTTTTTATTTTCCTTCGGTCGTAGGAAACTGAAATTTGGTTTCCGTTGAGAACGGGCTCAAATAAACCCTCAAATTTTTTTGGTATGGAGCAATTGGGATGGGGACTCTATTTATGAGATTGAAAAAATATGCAGGCCTTTTTCATGTCTTCAATTTATTTTCCTTAAGCCTCAGGAAGCTTAAATTTGGTTGCTTCTAAGTGCAAGCTCAAATAAAATTCTCAAATTTGTTTGGTAAGAAATAATTAGAAGGGGGCTCTATTTCTGAGATTGAAGAAATAGGTGGGTCTTTTTCATGCCTTCAATTTGTTATTTTCCTTGACTCCTATGAAGCAGAAATTTGCTTTATATTGAGAGCGGGTTCAAATAAAACACCCAAATTTTTTTAGCAACAAGTTCTGTGCCATCCAGTTTTGTTTTATTTTCCTGAGCCGTAGGAAGCCGAAATATTTTTTCCGTTGAGAGCGGGCTCAAATAAAACTCCCAAATTTGTTTGGTAAGATATAATTGCAAGGCGGCTCTATTTCAGCGATTGAAGAAATAGGCGGGCATTTTTCAAGTCTGCAATTTCATATTTTCCTCACCTCCTAGAAAGCTGAAATTTGGTGTCCGCATAGATTGGGCTCAAATAAAACCGCCAATTTTTTTTTGGTAGGAAATAATTGGAAGGAGTACTTTATTTCTGGGATTCAAGAAATGGAACGGCATTCTTTATGCCATGCAGTTTTTTATTTTCCTTTGGTCGTAGTAAGCTGAAATTTGGTTTCCGTTGAGAACGGGCTCAAATAAAACCCTCAAATTTTTTTGGTATGAAGCAATTGGGATAGGGGACTATTTATGAGATTGAAAAAATATGCAGGCCTTTTTCATGTCTTCAATTTATTTTCCTTAAGCCTCAGGAAGCTTAAATTTGGTTGCTTCTAAGTGCAAGCGCAAATAAAATTCTCAAATTTGTTTGGTAAGAAATAATTAGAAGGGGGCTCTATTTCTGAGATTGAACAAATAGGTGAGTCTTTTTCATGCCTTCAATTTGTTATTTTCCTTGACTCCTATGAAGCAGAAATTTGCTTTATATTGAGAGCGGGTTCAAATAGAACACCCAAATTTTTTTGGCAACAAGTTCGGTGCCATCAAGTTTTTTTTTATTTTCCTGAGCTGTAGGAAGACGAAATATTTTTTCCGTTGAGAGCGGGCTCAAATAAAACTCCCAAATTAGTTTGGTAAGATATAATTGCAAGGCGGCTCTATTTCAGCGATTGAAGAAATAGGCGGGCATTTTTCAAGTCTGCAATTTCCTATTTTCCTCACCTCCTAGAAAGCTGAAATTTGGTGTCCGCATAGATTGGACTCAAATAAAACCGCCAATTTTTTTTTGGTAGGAAATAATTGGAAGGAGTACTTTATTTCTGGGATTCAAGAAATGGAACGGCATTCTTTATGCCATGCAGTTTTTTATTTTCCTTCGGTCGTAGTAAGCTGAAATTTGGTTTCCGTTGAGAACGGGCTCAAATAAAACCCAAAAATTCTTTTGGTATGAAGCAATTGGGATAGGGGACTATTAATGAGATTGAAAAAATATGCGGGCCTTTTTCATGCCTTCAATTTATTTTCCTTTAGCCCTAGGAAGCTTAAATTTGGTTGCTTCTAAGAGCGGGCTCAAATAAAATTCTAAAATTTGTTTGGTAAGAAATAATTAGAAGGGCGCTCTATTTCTGAGATTGAAGAAATAGGCAGGTCTTTTTCATGCCTTCAGTTAGTTATTTTCCTTGACTCCTTTCAAGCAGAAATTTGCTTTATATTGAGAGCGGGTTCAAATAGAACACCCAAATTTTTTTGGCAACAAGTTCGGTGCCATCAAGTTTTTTTTTATTTTCCTGAGCCGTAGGAAGACGAAATATTTTTTCCGTTGAGAGCGGGCTCAAATAAAACTCCCAAATTAGTTTGGTAAGATATAATTGCAAGGCGGCTCTATTTCAGCGATTGAAGAAATAGGCGGGCATTTTTCAAGTCTGCAATTTCCTATTTTCCTCACCTCCTAGAAAGCTGAAATTTGGTGTCCGCATAGATTGGACTCAAATAAAACCGCCAATTTTTTTTTGGTAGGAAATAATTGGAAGGAGTACTTTATTTCTGGGATTCAAGAAATGGCACGGCATTCCTTATGCCATGCACTTTTTATTTTCCTTCGGTCGTAGGAAACTGGAATTTGGTTTCCGTTGAGAACGGGCTCAAATAAACCCTCAAATTTTTTTGGTATGGAGCAATTGGGATGGGGACTCTATTTATGAGATTGAAAAAATATGCGGGGCTTTTTCATGCCTTCAATTTGTTTTCCTTTAGCCCCAGGAAGCTTAAATTTGGTTGCTTCTAAGAGCGGGCTCAAATAAAATTCTCAAATTTGTTTGGTAAGAAATAATTAGAAGGGGGCTCTATTTTTGAGATTGAAGAAATAGGCGGGTCTTTTTCATGCCTTCAATTTGTTATTTTCCTGGACTCCTTTGAAGCAGAAATTTTTTTATATTTAGAGCGGGTTCAAATAGAACACCCAAATTTTTTTGGCAACAAGTTCGGTGCCATCCAGTTTTTTTATTTTCCTGAGCCGTAGGAAGCCGAAATATTTTTTCCGTTGAGAGCGGGCTCATATAAAACTCCCAAATTTGTTTGGTAAGATATAATTGCTAGGCGGCTCTATTTCAGCGATTGAAGAAATAGGCGGGCATTTTTCAAGTCTGCAATTTCCTATTTTCCTCACCTCCTAGAAAGCTGAAATTTGGTGTCCGCATAGATTGGGCTCAAATTAAACCGCGAAATTTATGTTCGTAGGAAATAATTGAAGGGAGTACTTTATTTCTGGCATTCAAGAAATGGCACGGCATTCTTTATGCCATGCAGTTTTTTAATTTCCTTCGGTCGTAGTAAGCTGAAATTTGGTTTCCGTTGAGAACGGGCTCAAATTAAACCCTCAAATTTTTTGGTATGAAGCAATTGGGATAGGGGACTCTATTTATGAGATTGAAAAAATATGCGGGGCTTTTTCATGCCTTCAATTTGTTTTCCTTTAGCCCCAGGAAGCTTAAATTTGGTTGCTTCTAAGAGCGGGCTCAAATAAAATTCTCAAATTTGTTTGGTAAGAAATAATTAGAAGGGGGCTCTATTTTTGAGATTGAAGAAATAGGCGGGTCTTTTTCATGCCTTCACTTTGTTATTTTCCTGGACTCCTTTGAAGCAGAAATTTCTTTATATTTAGAGCGGGTTCAAAAGAACACCCAAATTTTTTTGGCAACAAGTTCGGTGCCATCCAGTTTTTTTATTTTCCTGAGCCGTAGGAAGCCGAAATATTTTTTCCGTTGAGAGCGGGCTCATATAAAACTCCCAAATTTGTTTGGTAAGATATAAATGCTAGGCGGCTCTATTTCAGCGATTGAAGAAATAGGCGGGCATTTTTCAAGTCTGCAATTTCCTATTTTCCTCACCTCCTAGAAAGCTGAAATTTGGTGTCCGCATAGATTGGGCTCAAATTAAACTGCGAAATTTATGTTCGTAGGAAATAATTGAAGGGAGTACTTTATTTCTGGGATTCAAGAAATGGCACGGCATTCTTTATGCCATGCAGTTTTTTATTTTCCTTCGGTCGTAGGAAGCTGAAATTTGGTTTCCGTTGAGAACGGGCTCAAATTAAACCCTCAAATTTTTTGGTATGAAGCAATTGGGATAGGGGACTATTTATGAGATTGAAAAAATATGCGGGCCTTTTTCATGCCTTCAATTTGTTTTCCTTTAGCCCCAGGAATCATTTGGTTGCTTCTAAGAGCGGGCTCAAATAAAATTCTCAAATTTGTTTGGTAAGAAATAATTAGAAGGGGGCTCTATTTCTGAGATTGAAGAAATAGGCGGGTCTTTTTCATGCCTTCAATTTATTATTTTCCTTGACTCCTTTGAAGCAGAAATTTGCTTTATATTGAGAGCGGGTTCAAATAGAACACCCAAATTTTTTTGGCAACAAGTTCGGTGCCATCCAGTTTTTTTTATTTTCATGAGCCGTAGGAAGCCGAAATATTTTTTCCGTTGAGAGCGGGCTCATATAAAACTCCCAAATTTGTTTGGTAAGATATAATTGCAAGGCGGCTCTATTTCAGCGATTGAAGAAATAGGCGGGCATTTTTCAAGTCTGCAATTTCATATTTTCCTCACCTCCTAGAAAGCTGAAATTTGGTGTCCGCATAGATTGGGCTCAAATTAAACTGCGAAATTTATGTTCGTAGGAAATAATTGAAGGGAGTACTTTATTTCTGGGATTCAAGAAATGGAACGGCATTCTTTATGCCATGCAGTTTTTTATTTTCCTTCGGTCGTAGGAAGCTGAAATTTGGTTTCCGTTGAGAACGGGCTCAAATTAAACCCTCAAATTTTTTGGTATGAAGCAATTGGGATAGGGGACTCTATTTATGAGATTGAAAAATATGCGGGCCTTTTTCATGCCTTCAATTTGTTTTCCTTTAGCCCCAGGAATCATTTGGTTGCTTCTAAGAGCGGGCTCAAATAAAATTCTCAAATTTGTTTGGTAAGAAATAATTAGAAGGGGGCTCTATTTCTGAGATTGAAGAAATAGGCGGGTCTTTTTCATGCCTTCAATTTATTATTTTCCTTGACTCCTTTGAAGCAGAAATTTGCTTAATATTGAGAGCGGGTTCAAATAGAACACCCAAATTTTTTTGGCAACAAGTTCGGTGCGATCCAGTTTTTTTTTATTTTCATGAGCCGTAGGAAGCCGAAATATTTTTTCCGTTGAGAGCGGGCTCATATAAAACTCCCAAATTTGTTTGGTAAGATATAATTGCAAGGCGGCTCTATTTCAGCGATTGAAGAAATAGGCGGGCATTTTTCAAGTCTGCAATTTCATATTTTCCTCACCTCCTAGAAAGCTGAAATTTGGTGTCCGCATAGATTGGGCTCAAATTAAACTGCGAAATTTATGTTCGTAGGAAATAATTGAAGGGAGTACTTTATTTCTGGGATTCAAGAAATGGCACGGCATTCTTTATGCCATGCAGTTTTTTATTTTCCTTCGGTCGTAGGAAGCTGAAATTTGGTTTCCGTTGAGAACGGGCTCAAATTAAACCCTCAAATTTTTTGGTATGAAGCAATTGGGATAGGGGACTCTATTTATGAGATTGAAAAAATATGCGGGCCTTTTTCATGCCTTCAATTTGTTTTCCTTTAGCCCCAGGAATCATTTGGTTGCTTCTAAGAGCGGGCTCAAATAAAATTCTCAAATTTGTTTGGTAAGAAATAATTAGAAGGGGGCTCTATTTCTGAGATTGAAGAAATAGGCGGGTCTTTTTCATGCCTTCAATTTATTATTTTCCTTGACTCCTTTGAAGCAGAAATTTGCTTTATATTGAGAGCGGGTTCAAATAGAACACCCAAATTTTTTTGGCAACAAGTTCGGTGCGATCCAGTTTTTTTTTATTTTCATGAGCCGTAGGAAGCCGAAATATTTTTTCCGTTGAGAGCGGGCTCATATAAAACTCCCAAATTTGTTTGGTAAGATATAATTGCAAGGCGGCTCTATTTCAGCGATTGAAGAAATAGGCGGGCATTTTTCAAGTCTGCAATTTCATATTTTCCTCACCTCCTAGAAAGCTGAAATTTGGTGTCCGCATAGATTGGGCTCAAATTAAACTGCGAAATTTATGTTCGTAGGAAATAATTGAAGGGAGTACTTTATTTCTGGAATTCAAGAAATGGCACGGCATTCTTTATGCCATGCAGTTTTTTATTTTCCTTCGGTCGTAGGAAGCTGAAATTTCGTTTCCGTTGAGAACGGGCTCAAATTAAACTCTCAAATTTTTTGGTATGAAGCAATTGGGATAGGGGACTCTATTTATGAGATTGAAAAAATATGCGGGCCTTTTTCATGCCTTCAATTTGTTTTCCTTTAGCCCCAGGAATCATTTGGTTGCTTCTAAGAGCGGGCTCAAATAAAATTCTCAAATTTGTTTGGTAAGAAATAATTAGAAGGGGGCTCTATTTCTGAGATTGAAGAAATAGGCGGGTCTTTTTCATGCCTTCAATTTATTATTTTCCTTGACTCCTTTGAAGCAGAAATTTGCTTTATATTGAGAGCGGGTTCAAATAGAACACCCAAATTTTTTTGGCAACAAGTTCGGTGCGATCCAGTTTTTTACTTACGATATAGGTACTATAGGGCAAGTTTTGGATTCGTGCAAAAAAAAAATTTCGAGATAACAATCAAACATGACATTACGATGATAGAGAACACGAAAAAAGTGGGTGGCAGAATTCTGTCTGTCTGTCTGTCTGTCTGTCTGTCTGTCTGTCTGTCTGTCTGTCTGTCTGTCTGTCTGTCTGTATGTACCTCAACCTACAGCCTAAACCACTGAAGCGATTTTCTTCAAATTTTGAACTTGAGGTTTTTTTGTAACTCTCCAGAGGGGAAATTGAAATTTTTTTTTTAGCTCAAAAAATAACGGTACTTGCCATACAACCGTTAAGGAAAAGCTTATTTATCTCAAAAACGGCTCCAACGATTTTGATAAAAAAAAATCTGTGTATTATTATAGATACGATATACCTTTTAGTAAGAAAAAAAATCACCAAAAACATTTATTAACGGTACCTGCCATATAACGTTTTTTTTGATTTTTGATTTTCTCATTAACCGCTCATCCGATTTCAATGAATTTTTTTGCACAAAAGCTTTGTTAGAATATTAATAATACTGCATACCAAAATTTTTGAAAAAATAAATTTTGGATTTTTAAAAAAAGATTCAAAATTTTTTTTTCAAAATTCAATATTTCAAAAACGGGTTGATGAATTGTTTTGAAATTTCAGTTTTAAATGTATATTAATATATACTCAAAATTGGCATACCAAATTTTTTTTTGAAAAATGTTACAAAAATTTTATATATAAAAAATTAATTTTTAAGAAAACGGCTCCAACGATTTTAAATTTTTTTTTTGCATATATTCATACTTTTTCAAGTAATCAAATGGCATACTTTTTTTTGAGCTCTAAGTTATTTATCAGGCTGTTTATACAATTAAAAGAACGATTTAAATGCTTTTTATACTTTTTCTATAATTACTTTAATATTTTTTAAAGTTCTTAAGCCCCACACAACTTGAACATAAGAGCAAGTACGTGCGATCCAGTCGTGCATTTTATTTTTATTTTCATGAGCCGTAGGAAGCCGAAATATTTTTTCCGTTGAGAGCGGGCTCATATAAAACTCCCAAATTTGTTTGGTAAGATATAATTGCAAGGCGGCTCTATTTCAGCGATTGAAGAAATAGGCGGGCATTTTTCAAGTCTGCAATTTCATATTTTCCTCACCTCCTAGAAAGCTGAAATTTGGTGTCCGCATAGATTGGGCTCAAATTAAACTGCGAAATTTATGTTCGTAGGAAATAATTGAAGGGAGTACTTTATTTCTGGGATTCAAGAAATGGCACGGCATTCTTTATGCCATGCAGTTTTTTATTTTCCTTCGGTCGTAGGAAGCTGAAATTTGGTTTCCGTTGAGAACGGGCTCAAATTAAACCCTCAAATTTTTTGGTATGAAGCAATTGGGATAGGGGACTATTTATGAGATTGAAAACATATGCGGGCCTTTTTCATGCCTTCAATTTGTTTTCCTTTAGCCCCAGGAATCATTTGGTTGCTTCTAAGAGCGGGCTCAAATAAAATTCTCAAATTTGTTTGGTAAGAAATAATTAGAAGGGGGCTCTATTTCTGAGATTGAAGAAATAGGCGGGTCTTTTTCATGCCTTCAATTTATTATTTTCCTTGACTCCTTTGAAGCAGAAATTTGCTTTATATTGAGAGCGGGTTCAAATAGAACAACCAAATTTTTTTGGCAACAAGTTCGGTGCGATCCAGTTTTTTTTTATTTTCATGAGCCGTAGGAAGCCGAAATATTTTTTCCGTTAAGACCGGGCTCATATAAAACTCCCAAATTTGTTTGGTAAGATATAATTATTGCAAGGCGGCTCTATTTCAGCGATTGAAGAAATAGGCGGGCATTTTTCAAGTCTGCAATTTCATATTTTCCTCACCTCCTAGAAAGCTGAAATTTGGTGTCCGCATAGATTGGGCTCAAATTAAACTGCGAAATTTATGTTCGTAGGAAATAATTGAAGGGAGTACTTTATTTCTGGGATTCAAGAAATGGAACGGCATTCTTTATGCCATGCAGTTTTTTATTTTCCTTCGGTCGTAGGAAGCTGAAATTTGGTTTCCGTTGAGAACGGGCTCAAATTAAACCCTCAAATTTTTTGGTATGAAGCAATTGGGATAGGGGACTCTATTTATGAGATTGAAAAATATGCGGGCCTTTTTCATGCCTTCAATTTGTTTTCCTTTAGCCCCAGGAATCATTTGGTTGCTTCTAAGAGCGGGCTCAAATAAAATTCTCAAATTTGTTTGGTAAGAAATAATTAGAAGGGGGCTCTATTTCTGAGATTGAAGAAATAGGCGGGTCTTTTTCATGCCTTCAATTTATTATTTTCCTTGACTCCTTTGAAGCAGAAATTTGCTTAATATTGAGAGCGGGTTCAAATAGAACACCCAAATTTTTTTGGCAACAAGTTCGGTGCGATCCAGTTTTTTTTATTTTCATGAGCCGTAGGAAGCCGAAATATTTTTTCCGTTGAGAGCGGGCTCATATAAAACTCCCAAATTTGTTTGGTAAGATATAATTGCAAGGCGGCTCTATTTCAGCGATTGAAGAAATAGGCGGGCATTTTTCAAGTCTGCAATTTCATATTTTCCTCACCTCCTAGAAAGCTGAAATTTGGTGTCCGCATAGATTGGGCTCAAATTAAACTGCGAAATTTATGTTCGTAGGAAATAATTGAAGGGAGTACTTTATTTCTGGGATTCAAGAAATGGCACGGCATTCTTTATGCCATGCAGTTTTTTATTTTCCTTCGGTCGTAGGAAGCTGAAATTTGGTTTCCGTTGAGAACGGGCTCAAATTAAACCCTCAAATTTTTTGGTATGAAGCAATTGGGATAGGGGACTCTATTTATGAGATTGAAAAAATATGCGGGCCTTTTTCATGCCTTCAATTTGTTTTCCTTTAGCCCCAGGAATCATTTGGTTGCTTCTAAGAGCGGGCTCAAATAAAATTCTCAAATTTGTTTGGTAAGAAATAATTAGAAGGGGGCTCTATTTCTGAGATTGAAGAAATAGGCGGGTCTTTTTCATGCCTTCAATTTATTATTTTCCTTGACTCCTTTGAAGCAGAAATTTGCTTTATATTGAGAGCGGGTTCAAATAGAACACCCAAATTTTTTTGGCAACAAGTTCGGTGCGATCCAGTTTTTTTTTATTTTCATGAGCCGTAGGAAGCCGAAATATTTTTTCCGTTGAGAGCGGGCTCATATAAAACTCCCAAATTTGTTTGGTAAGATATAATTGCAAGGCGGCTCTATTTCAGCGATTGAAGAAATAGGCGGGCATTTTTCAAGTCTGCAATTTCATATTTTCCTCACCTCCTAGAAAGCTGAAATTTGGTGTCCGCATAGATTGGGCTCAAATTAAACTGCGAAATTTATGTTCGTAGGAAATAATTGAAGGGAGTACTTTATTTCTGGAATTCAAGAAATGGCACGGCATTCTTTATGCCATGCAGTTTTTTATTTTCCTTCGGTCGTAGGAAGCTGAAATTTCGTTTCCGTTGAGAACGGGCTCAAATTAAACTCTCAAATTTTTTGGTATGAAGCAATTGGGATAGGGGACTCTATTTATGAGATTGAAAAAATATGCGGGCCTTTTTCATGCCTTCAATTTGTTTTCCTTTAGCCCCAGGAATCATTTGGTTGCTTCTAAGAGCGGGCTCAAATAAAATTCTCAAATTTGTTTGGTAAGAAATAATTAGAAGGGGGCTCTATTTCTGAGATTGAAGAAATAGGCGGGTCTTTTTCATGCCTTCAATTTATTATTTTCCTTGACTCCTTTGAAGCAGAAATTTGCTTTATATTGAGAGCGGGTTCAAATAGAACAACCAAATTTTTTTGGCAACAAGTTCGGTGCGATCCAGTTTTTTTTTATTTTCATGAGCCGTAGGAAGCCGAAATATTTTTTCCGTTAAGACCGGGCTCATATAAAACTCCCAAATTTGTTTGGTAAGATATAATTATTGCAAGGCGGCTCTATTTCAGCGATTGAAGAAATAGGCGGGCATTTTTCAAGTCTGCAATTTCATATTTTCCTCACCTCCTAGAAAGCTGAAATTTGGTGTCCGCATAGATTGGGCTCAAATTAAACTGCGAAATTTATGTTCG